>VNJM01000574.1:0-26812 GCA_008042475.1 Drosophila kanapiae
GACCAATTAAAATCGGATATAAAATTGTTCAGCCTGCCAAAGTCCGCCTTGCGAAAGCAGTGGACCTTTTTCGGTTTCCGGTCAGACCTACACTCTAAAGCAGTCCCAATATCGATAGTCACATCGAAAGTAGGATGATATGGATCTTCGGGCAGTGTCAGTGGCAGAACCCTGACCAAACTGACTCTTGCCGGGTCAGAGACAAAGCAGAGATCAAGCAAGCGATCTAAAGAATTTCGGGCATGGTTGACTTGAGAGTGAAAAGAGTATTTGAAGATTTGGTAGCAGACCAAGTAGCTCCAGGAATGTTAAAATCACCTAAAACTATTAAATGGTCTCTATCCGAAAGTCTATTGGAGACCGATTGGATAGCGGAAAGATGGTTTCAATAAATAGGAAGTTCCGACAACGGAGGAATGTAGGAACATGTAATATAAACGAAACTACCTTTGACAGATAGCTTTACACAAAGGAATTCAACATCGTTGCATTCCTCAAAAACTAATAATTCCGACTTCAGTGTGGAGTCCACCGCTATGAGGACACCACCACCTCGGCGGATAGGCCGATCCAGCCTGTATAAAGTGTAAACAGCTGGAAAAACTTCGGAGCTAAGGATCTCCGGCTTTAACCAGGTTTCTGTGAACACAAAGGCTATCAGAATACAATTTAGTTTACTGCGTGAGCCTCTTGCATTCTGATAGGAAATGAGGATAGAGTTTGTTAGTTTTTCGTTGCAAACATAGACGTAGAGGGCACTATGGTCTGGTCTGGCCTAGGAAGACTTATTCCTATAGGCCGCCTTTTCTTTTTCTTAGCTTCGATCTCCTTAACAACAACATACTTTGGCCAAAAGCTGTTAGAGCATATTGTGCTAAAGATCTCGTTATGGACATTTATTTTATAAGATGAAATATCCCTAGCGTAAGAGAATTTAAATTTTTTTACCTTTATTTGTAGTTTTTCGGCTTTTGTCTTGCCTTGAATATAGGCAATAACATCGTCAAATGTTTGATTTGGGGAAAGCCGCGAAACATATATATATTTCGTAGGGGGTACTACTATGAGTGATTTTGGCATCACAGACTGATTGTCTATGTTGCCAGCTGGAGCCGGTGGTCACTCTGGGGAGTTTTCGAGACTGGGTTCTGCGGGGTCGTTAATTGTGACCCCTCAGCGGACAACACGGAAATTACTGGGGTCGCACCCCCTCCCGCGACACATTCGGATAATGAATCTTTTTTCGCCCCCGATCTCAGCGTCATTGAGTTCGTCACTGAGACTGAGGGCGTTGCCGAGGGAGTCTGCGGTAGACTTACGGGGAGCTGTAGGGATCCGCCTGCCTGCGGCACGCCAACCGCGGTTTTTTTGCGTTTAGGAGACTCATTTAATAGTTTAAGGCCATTAAATTGAGCGTCCAGCGCTACGAGCACATCGTTCGTATTACGAAAACTACTAAATAGCTCCATAAAACCGCTTCTGGTTTGCCGCATTTCCCTTTCAACATCGCGACAAGTCTCGCAGCAGTAGCGCAAACCAATATTTTTTGACATATCGTCAAACGTCCGGGTCGTACAACCAATGCACTTGGCGTGCACAATGTTGTTACAAAGCCAACATCCGATTGTAAGATCGCCAATAGCAATTGGTTTCTTGCATTGTTTTGCAAAGCAGACAGTTTCACAGGACATTTTAGCTAAGTACCACTGTACCTGTATTACGTTGAGAGTGATGCAACGAGTGATAGAGAGAGAGAGAGAGAGAGGGAAAGAGGGCAAGAGAGCGGCTGCGTGCAGTGAAAAAGAGAGCGTGGGAGTGAGCTTCAGAGAGGCTAGCTGCTGTAGCGACAACGCAATTAACGGCTAAACAAGAGAAGCACAAAAAGAAATGCAAAAGATGCAAAACAAAACAAACAAAGGCAGCACTACTAAATTGGATTAAATAAATATAATAAATACCCAACACAGAAAGCTACATGCACACGCGAAGTGAACGGGAACTTTAATAAATTAAAGATTGAGGATTTAAATAAAACCCCGGCGGGGTTTTATCGAGAGCGCAAAAAAAAACACGACCGTTCACTTTGGAAGAGAATAGACGATTGTAAAGTAACGGGGTAAGAATAAGTGAAATGTAACACAAATTGGATAACTGTGCTTTTACATTCGGAGTTCCGAGTTAGCGCGCCCAAAACCTTTAGCTGGGAGATTCAGCAAAACCAAAAAAAGGGTTGCAGACCAACGTTGTTGTTGTTGATCGCGCCGTCCCGCATTGGGCTGGGCCACGGCTGCTTCGTCGCCTTTGTATTTACGGGCCACGGCTGCTGCGACGCTCGTTTATACCGTGTTTTTTGGAGATTGGCAAATGGCAGAGCGTCATTCACCTTACCGGATTAACGTTTAAAAAAAATATACTCAGTGAATTGATGGGCGATTAACCACACACATAATCTCATATATCATCGGATTGTATATCCATATTCTAAGTTGTATTTTTAGAGAGATTTTACTTATACTTTAATTTTGTTTTCATGTGCTGCTGAGGATTTTGGCTTTTCGTATTTGTTCTAACTTTTTGCCCTTATCAGCCCTTATCAGTACTTGGTCGTAAGTACGGCATAGCCGATACCTACTACCGATACCTACCTATATACTATATGAGAAGCTACTGTCAGCAGATATTAAGCGCCTTTAGAATCCGTATGAAAAGTGGCGATTCTTTATTTTCGAACATTTATCTATTAATATAAATATCACGTATGGATCTAAATAGCTTTGAATATGTATGTATAATCCTAGAATTACGTGAACATTATATTTGGAGTCTAAAATTTATTGAATTATAACGAAATTGAAATCATGAATACATAGTATTATTTTTTTAGGCACCTTAAGTTATCAGCACCTCGGAAGTGTTCAAAGCAGTAGAACGCTGAGATAAATTCCACCACATTTCTCATACTAAATCTGTTTATGTCGTTAAAAATACAAAGTTTTCGGGTTTCCTAATTTCCTCCCTATACTCTGTCTACAAATAATTCGAGTAACTCTTAAGAGCTGCAGGAACCACGCCACTTTCCCTGAGCACAGCTGGACCCCTTCGTAGACAGAGAGCAACTCGAAGGACATATACCGTCCGTTACAAGTTGTAAACTCAAGAGTCGATGCAATTTTAACTAAGAGACAGTAGCTGGAAAAAGCAATTGTCGGACAAGATATCGACCATCTATTACGTCCGTGGAGTCTGAAAGAACGTTCAGCAAGGCGGCTCAAAGAAAAAAATGTTAAATTTAATTAAATTAAATGTTAAAATGTTAAAGCATATTTAATTGTATTCGTTTCATTCTTTTATTTCTAAATCGTAACTTTGTTAAAATAGAGCATAGTTCTATTATATTTGCTTAAAAAAATTTTATTTGGGCTATATTGTCGAGCCACTATCGATTGCACTATCGGCACTATCGATGGTTTAAAATTAAATATCGTCGATTATCGATAGCGCCCACTATCGATAGTTCCCCACCTCTAGCTTGAATTTGCTTTAGGAATATGTATAATGTTAATATCTTTTGTTGATGTTGTTATAGGTGTATGTTGTGCGTTATACACTTTAATAGAGAGATTTTAGAGAGAATCATTTTTATAAGTTTAGAATTGTTGCCGTCGAATATCTTGTATTAAACAAATAATTAATATTGAAAATTGAATCTGCGTTTTTGCGGAGAGAATGGGTGAGCGTGGAACGACTTGATCACATCGTATTCTTCTTGAAAAGTCAACGGTAGATAAGTGAAAAACAATTAAATTAAAACAATGAAACAATGCGCCTGTAAATGCAAGGTCTTGAATCGATCTGTTAAGGTCTCATTCAGTATTACGATGAGGTCGAACAAAAGTTGATCCTCGATACAAATAAAATTGTCCTGACATATGACGCAGAAAGAACCTCATTGCTTAATACAGAGGTTAGGACTGATGCTATACACGTATTCATTTCAGGTTTGCAAAATTTCATTAATCAAAATAACGATTTTTGGCGTATATAAGACAACTGGATCCAATGGACATATTTCAATCATCCTCTTAGTTAAGACATCCTACCAATTTAAGGCAGGGAAATAATACAAAATTCCAAAATTCGCAGGCCCCGAAAAGACCAAGCTATTAGGCCAAAGGCCCCAGCGGGTTAACAATGTTGAGCCAATACGAAAGAAACTCAAAGAATTGAATTGAAGACGATAGTGACTCATTTGACTCCAATGACCTCGTCAATTTTTTGCCCTTCATTGAGCGAAGGCTGGTGGGGAGAACTATAAAACTTCTTATAGGTAATGGAGCGGTAAAGAATTATGTAAAGCCCCTAAAGGAGGTGAAGACCATAATGCTGGTCGATTCCCCATTCACTGTGAGTTCCATTCATGACTCCATTAAGGTAAAAGAAAAGTGCTTAGTGCATATATTTGTCCTGAATGGTACATTTTTGTTAATTGATACCAATAATACGTTTGATACCATAATAGGTTTCGACTTTTAAACGCATGCCGGAGCGGCAAAAAATCTACGTAACAACGCATTCAGGTATGGCAACGTATCTTAACAGCTCAAATACCACGAATGCGATAATCTGAACTATACAAATATCGATGACTTGATAATCCCAAATTCAGTGAAAGCGTAATTAAAAAAAGTTCTCCTTAAAGAGAAACAACAGTTTTCTAACTCTAACGAGGCGCTTCCATTTAACATCTCGATCATTGCTACACTTCGTATAGTAAGAACCTACTGTAACGAACACGTATATTCCAAGCTATCCCATTTTGTTTACACAGAAATCAAATAGCTGTTAAGGGATGGCATTATCCGGCATTCTAGGTCGCCATTCAACAGCCCAACAAAAGGATTTGATGGCGACGGCAACAAGTAAAAACGACTGGTGATCGATTTCAGGAAACTGAATGAACGAACTATCGCCGATCGTTACTCTATGCCAAGTATTTCTATAATTGTAGCGAACTTAAAGACCGATCGAAAAAGACCGCGAAAAAAAATGCCTTTGAGAGTGGCACCAGAAAAAAACAAATTCTTCAAAGAAAGTGTTGATTTTTTAAGTTTCATTTTTACATCTAACGAAGCCAAAACAGACACGGAGAAGGTAAAAACCATTCAAGACTACACTGAACCAAACAATTTTTACTTATTTATTTTCTTAGTTATTTTCTACGATTGTGAAGTTAATAAAGAAGTTTGGTTAAAGGCTTTGCTACCATAGCCAGGCCACTAACTTAAAGAAGAGAATGACACGAACACATGTCAAAAAAGGTGGCTATCGAATTAGATGAGACCTAACGCAGAGCATTCGAGCGCCTGCGAGACATTTTATAATCAGAAGATGTTAATCTAACGTATCCGGATTTTAGTCTTCTTTTTGGCTTGACCACCAGTATCGGTGCTGTCCCAAAAATGCAGGCCAATAACTATGATATCTCGCACATTAAATGACTCCGAGCTTAATTACGCAAAAAAACGAAAGAGAATCAATATCTTACTAATGCAAAAGTTAAACGATGGAAAACATTCATCAAAGAACACAACGCCAAAGTGGTTTAAAAGCCTGAAAAAGAAAATTTTGTGGCCAAACGCTTTTCCAAACAAAATATTAACGGTATGCAAACGAGCCCCAATCTGAAGTAGGCACTCTGCACAGTGAACTTTCGTCGACCTGCGCGGTTGAATCTACCGATAAAACTGCTAAAGGAATCAAATAATTCTGTAAGAAGCAAGCTAGCCTTTACGGCGGCATTTTATAGTTTTCGGCACCAAAAACAGTCACATTCAGAACAGAAGAGCAGCAGAGCAACAGAAAAGGTATACTTTAAAAATAAGAAAAGGTTAGGATATAAACCAACCGGAACATCTGTCATTATTAAAGTGAGGGTGGTTCGTAAAGACAACCTTAGATAAAGTCCCTCTACATTTTTTAAACTTTATTTTCATGCACCTCAAACATAAGCATATTTACCCTATTAGATGCACAGTAGATTAAATCTTACGCTTTCCTTCAGGACCGCGGGAATTATATTAATAATAAACTATAGTGGCGGACTACTCTTACGCCCTATCACGGACGGAGTAGCACTGGTGTGAGAACAGAGAAATTTTCTTCGACAATCAAGCAATTTGACATAATTCTCAATGATGATAGAGAAGTTACTAGGTTGTCCGATTTGTTCCCACAGACGCATATGCGAAAATTGTTAGACATCGAAGTTTAGACTTTCTAGGCACCGCACTTTAAGTAATAGCAGGTACCCCTGATGACTCCGACTTTAAAAATTATGACTCCGATTTAAAAATGTCCGAGTCACAACTAATTGAATCAAATAACAGGCAGGTGATCATTAATACGCAAACGAAAAAAAAATATAAACGAATTTACAGAGGCAGTTAACAAAATCATCATGGCAAAAATAATATTATGGTTGACACTCCACACTTCTATGAGGTCCTTTTGGCCAGAAATAGAACTTTAAAACCTGAGATCCAAAATTTAATGCTTACAGTCCTACAGTCGCGATCGGCGTGGGAGCCAGCATCCTCTTTATCTGATTTTAATTGTAATAAAGAGAGCATAGTTCTGTGAAAATAACGGCAGCTAACGCTTTTATAATTTGATTGGCTATCGCCCCTTAAGGGCCGATAATAACAGAGAGAAGTTCTCGGGAAATCCGCTGAGCCCGCCGTATAGCCGGCCTGCGTGTCACACAGCGAAGATAACGCTGAAGACAGATAACGAAATCCAGCAAGTCCTGCCGGCCACGTCAGCGGTTAAGTGACCCCCTCTTCCCCACGGCCAAATAAATAATATATATTTATAATTAAATAATTTATAAATACTTTGTGTGGTCGAATTGTTTCATTCACTTCGTTGCAAACTTCTCGGAAAATTATAACATGTTGTTTTATAAATAATTGTTATATAAGTATATTTATATATATATATTTGTATGAACCTTAGATATGGGGTATATATTTTAATATTAATAATATTTTCTAGTTTCAAGCTTTTGGTACAGTTCTCTGGTAACAATAATACAATATACAATTAATTTTGGACTCATGAAGCTGGTTAGGGAATATTTGCTATGTTGGGTATGCGATTTAGTATACATATTGAATACATATAATGATTCAAAGGAACCAAACCAAAAATATTTTGTTAAGATATTTTGAAAGAAATGTGTTTTTATAATAGGTTAAGCATGTTCTAAAAATATGCAATTGTGTTCACACCTATAAATACAGTAAGGACTAACTTATGTGCACAAAAAAAGATAATAAAGGTTTTACAGTCAAGAGAAACTTAAAAAAAATACATTACAACAGTTTAAAGGAACAATTTTTTTTATAATTTCCCATAATGTAATAACTTAATGTATTTGTAAATAAATGAATGTAAATCGTTTATATATTTATATATATATAAATATATATATATATATGTATGTATATATATATATATATATATATATATATATATATATATATATATATAAGATACATATACGCGCATAAAAAAGTATATATATACTTCTTTATGCGCGTATATGTATCATTTTAATTGTAAATACATTCTTAAAACGCATATCCTATACAATAAATGTATTTATATATAATGTTTAGATACATGCAAATAAAATAATGTTGCCAATGTGGCTGAGAAATAAAAATTTAGTTAGTCTGAAGTAAGCTACTCCGAGGGTAAGGAGCTATTAATTACTACGTAACTAAACTAAACATACAACTACTAAATGTATATAAAACTTCGTATAGTAATACAATTGCGTTAAAAAAAATATATACACATATAAATAATATTACTAATATATATAAATTTCTAGTTTCACATTTTGTATGAGGATTACCACAACCCAAATACTGTCGTAATGGCCTACTCATGGGATAACCGTGTTGATTTCGTTGTTCGGTATATGTATGGTAAGTAAAAAATGAACAATTATCAAGCACATAAAAATATTCCCAATCTTTCACTAAATATTAAAAAACCATATTAATCTATAACACTTTTTATTAAGTGAATTATTATATATTTATTAAATAAAGTTACCTCATTCAATTCTAGCTTAAGGACACTTGTAACATTTGAATTTGACAAACATTTTTAAATATAAATCTATATAAATGGAGAAATATTGCATAACCTTATTCTAAAATTCGTAAATATAAGTAAATATAAATCAAACTTATGATCACATTTAAGAGACAAATCCTATTTGATATATTTTGTTTTATTGTAAAGGCTATCCCTGCTTTAATCACATTAAATACAACTATAATATATATACATGATCTTTCTGGCTTATACTTTTGATAATGGCAAAAGTATATCCTTAATAAGCATTATCAGACGAATAAGATCTAGCCTGCTCTGTTTGCCTATTCTATGAGAAGCTTCCTTTGGTTAACGAAGATATTTTGCAAATCGCGCCGGAATCAAATGATTACGCATCCTTCGGTTATGAAATTCCTTTCTTGCCACTTTGGTGGTGACACGTTCACGTTAAAATAAACTTCAACAAGAAAGGAAGATAGATCGGCACCCGAAGTCGAGTGGGAAACTCTTTCAGTTTCAAATTCGATCTTTGCCAATTTTCTTAGGCTAATATAATTTTGTAATGATTATATTTCGAATCTGGTTTGCTGTGGTCCTGCTTACAATTTCGCCTAATGAATCATATCTGACTATCAATCTAAGTTGCTCGGGATTGATCCCGCTGTAGACTTAAACTTTCAATTGAGAATGAATTTAACACGCAGATCTATTATTAGATCTATATTATTTGGGTAAAATATGATAAACATCGAAGTTATTAAATAACAAGGTTATAATTTTCTGACTGGCCACAAAACGTTGTAAATACTCTAAAATAGACAAGGTAGTGAGTTCGAGTCCGACCGTATTTTATTACCAGTGTTTATTTTAAATGTTTTGCTTTTATTTGATTTTTTTTTTTTTATTATTTTAATTACTGTATATTGCAAAATTCGTATTCTGAATTATTGAATTTAAAAATACTAGCAAAACCCAGGAAATTAAATAAAAAATTGAAAAAGTTTATAGGCCCCTCGGGTAGATTTAAACACTTGCAAAACAACGTCCACCCATCATTAAGACCTCAAGACAATCGTGGCGATTGTCACACTAGATAAATTGTTTTTATTAGAATATAGAAGAAAAAAAGAGATATGTCCCGAATTGATAGGTTATGTCAGTTGCGTGTGAATGATGCAATCAATTTCGTTCTGATTGTGGCAGTCATAAAGAAAGAGGCGCAATTTATGTCAGTAATAAAGAAATTTCAAGGTCTATCAGGCATGTTTCAGTTTCCACGTCGAAAAATCTACACTGAAATTATTCCCCAGACCTGTTCTAGTTTTCACTTTAGAAAAATGCTCACGGATTTGGATTTCTCTATGTTAAAATATTGGGCTTCCGACCCGTAAGCAACAGAACCAAATGTCAACCTTCTCTGGGGTACATCTCTTTTCTCGAAAGCTGTCCGGATTTTTCTCTCCCATTTCGGCGTTCCATCAGTCAGGCCAAGTTTAGTGCGAAGTCATAAGAAAGGAATTCAGAATTTAGAAAGGAACCAGACGGAATAGCTCTCGATTTAAATCGAGCACCGAGTGGGAAAGGAGGAAATTGTTTTTTCGCCCAGCCAGTCCTAGGGTGAATTGGAAATTTGCGTTTTGCAAGGTTATGCAAGGTTATGTAGAGCTAAGTTCCATGTTTAATTATTGGGCTTAGGCGTTGCGCACATAAGGAAGTCTCCCCGCCGGTGTAGAATTTCCGACCCGTAGTTGGACATCGAGCGGTCGCCGCCACCGAATGCACTCAAGATAGAGGAGCGGCACAAGTCACAGAGCCTTCGCAGCTGCATCAGCGGCCAGAGAGCAATACGCTCCAGTGGCCGCACGTACGACATTCCTTTTCGAAACCCGATGAAAATAAGACCAAAAGCCCAGAGAGGATAAAAATTGAACTGTCTTGCTAATGAAATAAACCGAAAAAAATATTTCAAAAAATTAAAACGGAAGGAAAATCTTCCGAAAAATCTGGTAATTTATTACATTTATATACATTTTTTTATGCTGGGAAAAATAGAGTTATGTAATTATTCTTTTGAAAAAAAAAAATATTTCGGAATTGGAGGTAAATGAAATAAGAATATATTTTATTTTCTCCAAAACATTTTCTTCACAGTTTTACAGTTGCTCGGTGCGCGTGAAACAAGATTAGAAAAGTACCGATTCTCAAAAAAAGAAACCAAATGTTGGTGTTGAAATAATTTCTCACTTGCTTTTGGTTTTTGGTTTTTAGGAGTTAGTTTGTGCAACCACTTTATAAAATAAATAAGTTTGGAAAATCCAAAATATTGCACAAAACTTACCAACAGTGTTTTGTCGCCTTGTTTTCCTATATTTTCCTTTAGGTGTATTCATTTTGAATAATGTTTTGAATTACCGCGCCATTTGAGTCGGCCTACAGCCGGGTGTCAGACATCCCAAAACTTTTTGAAAAATCAATCACTCCCCATTTTCAACATATTGGTAGTCTTTTCTCCATGTCAAAATAGATTTATTAGGCGAAGATCAACAAGAACCATTATTTTACAGCTCACCTCTTTTATAATAAAGGCCTTCCAAAAACATTTTCAGATGTAACTTATACTAATTTCAGTAAAGCAGCTGAACAGTAAAGTAGTCCGCTAACTTCTCCCTTCTTTTTAGGAAACTCGATTTAATGTGTTTCCTAAGCAATTCTATTCATTTGTTAAATCTAAAAGAAAATCCTCTTCTTTCCCACCGCCAGTAGTGATTCCGATATCGCTTATTTATTTTCAGAGTTTTTTTCAAACCACTTACTCGTCAAACCCGCTTATTAATTCCACTTCTTACCCCTACTCTCTGCCTTTTTCCGATAATATTTTTATTCCAATTATAGATGAAGATATTGTGTTGGAAAATCTTAAGCTGGTGAAATCTTCATTTTTTGCGTGCCCAGATAAAAATTCTTTGTTGCGCCACGGCATTGTCAAAACCTCTTTCCAAAATATTCAATTTGTCTTTACATCACAGCTATTTGACGGAAGTCTGGAAAGACTCCTTCATTTTAACGCTTCACAAAAAAGGGTAGTCGGTCTGACATAAAAAACTATAGGGGGATTGCCAAGCTCTGCGCTATTCCCAAATTGCTCGAGTTAATCATTACCTAGCAGCTTCAACATCAATGTTACTCTTTATTGTCACCATCTCAGCATGGTTTACAAATACCAATCTCCTAAGATTTACATCTTTCATTAGGAATGGATTTAAGCTAAAATCTCAAGTTGACGTAGTTTTCACAGATTTTAGTAAGGCGTTTGATTCAGTTAACCATGATCTACTGCTAAATAAGCTAACTCTGCTTGGTTTTCCTAATATTCTAGTAAACTGGATCAAAATGTACTTATCTAACCAAACCCAAAAAGTTTTATTTAATAACTCTCTTTCCCGAAATGTCTTCGTTACTTCGGTAGTTCCACAAGGTAATCATTTGGGACCATTTCTCTTTGGTTCATTTATAAATGATCTACCCTCTGTAATATTAGATTCATTACCATTAATGTACGCGGACGATGTTAAAATCTGTATGCACATTAAAAACAAGATATATGTATCAAATTATTTTCTTGAGCCAAACATCATTGAGCGTATATCTACTGTATTTGACCTTGGCGTTATTTTTAATCATAAATTAAATTTTTCCGATCACATAAGTGTTTTAGTGGGAAAGGCAAGAGGTGTTTTAGCGTTCATAAAACATTGGGATAAAGAGTTCGACGATCCCTATACCACCAAACTTCTTTATATTTAGCTAGTTCGTCCTTTGCTTGAATATTGTTCTANTCTTTTTGCCTTAAGGGGTTTAAATTGGGAACACCATCTTCGTCTGCCATCGTATACCAGCAGGTTACGGATCTTGGACATGCCGACACTGCAAGACCGACGAACTCGTAATAGTGTCATATTTCTGTATAAATTAATTAATGGCCTAGTTGACTCTGCTTCAGTGCTTGGCAATATAAAGTTCGCAGTTCCTCTGAGAAGTACCAGACAGTTCCTAAATCTCTTCCTGGAAATATGCAGATCAAACTTTGATTCCCATGACCCGTTTCGTATCATGTGCTCGCTTTATAACGAATTATGTCATGTCCTTATCTATTGAAAAATCATTGTCAGTAAGTTGTTAAGTTGCTTTTATCCTCCCAGTTGTAAATCTTTACCTTGACCCTCCCGATGTGAGACGTTAAAAAATTCTCTTACTGGGACGGGGGGAAAGATTTTTACTAAGATTATTATTAAGCTTTAATGTTAACAGCAAATTATTTGTTAACCAATAACCAAAGAAAAAAAAATAATAAATATATATAAATACATACAGACCTAATAACTTTTAAATATGGAGTCGAGTTCATTTATTAAGCTTAAATAGCGGCCGCCTGGATCCTTAACTTTACTTTATAGATTATATTTTGTGGATGGTGAATAAAGCCAGGGATGTGCTTGGATTTCTTAGGCGGTGATCGAAGGAAGTCGATAACCCTTATTACAAAATCTTAATACACTTCATTGGTTCGCCCTATCTTAGAGAATGGATCCTTCGTTTGGAATCCACAATATGATGTCTACAGAAAAAGCATCGAACCAGTTTAAAAGACCTTTTTACATTTAGCTCTACGCGGTTTTAACTGGGATTTAGACCGATATTTACCCTCTAATACAATTAGACTTCTGCTAATTAACCTATCATCCTTAGCCAACCGTAGAACTATGCTATGTACAACATCTTATGAAATGCACGAACCCTTTAGAGTTTTATGTGCAGATTATAAAGATGTGTATCCTATAACTTTAAACGTAGATAACCTTCCTAAACTAAAAACTTAATCTTAACTAACTTAGTACACATGCGTACGTATACTAACACCTAACCCTAACAAGCACGTGCTTGATTTCGCAAGGTCCACTTGAGTGTACTGACCGTGTACTGACATGACTTCTGGGAACCTCTGAACAGCCAAGGCTCGTTCAAGAAATAATTTAATTGCATTAGAGCGGCCAAAGGCAGGGAGCGATGCAGATCTCAAGGTCATTAGAGATTTGGTGTTGTTCAAGGGGTTGGTTCGGTGCAATAGATCGCTATTCCTCTTAAATTATCTTATACTCAGCTAACATATTTGTATTTCTACTAATTTTATAGCTTGTCCCTACACGGAATATTTAAAAAAAATTTAAATGAGTTTATTAAGAATAGTCAGCGTACCAAAAATATTGTCGTGTTGCTGAGATTAATTTTTAACATTCGTTTTAATGTAATCTTACAATTATAAGAACGCCTATTAATTCAAGTTGAAACGTGTTCGCGAACTCGACAACTTTTTTTTCCATGTTAAACGGAAATCCGAAAATGTTATCAAATTTAATTCCGAGTAGAAACTGGATCAGGCCTGAATATGTTAACATCCTGAGAATAGCGCAATCGAATATTTATTTCTGGTAATTGACAGTGGCAAAGTCCGAAAAATACTGAAAAAGTAATCGTATTTAGGCATTACCTTATCTTAGCTTAT
Organism: Drosophila kanapiae; assembly: GCA_008042475.1. Classification (NCBI taxonomy): domain Eukaryota; kingdom Metazoa; phylum Arthropoda; class Insecta; order Diptera; family Drosophilidae; genus Drosophila; species Drosophila kanapiae. The sequence continues at coordinate 13,691 of VNJM01000574.1, forward strand.
TACCTTGAATATAGACAATGAGGCTATTGGTATGCTACAAAGCATCAGCACTATATTCCACGACAAAAATGTTAAGAAAAATCTGAAAGGCTTTATTGATTCTGCTAAAACAAATCTTACCAGTCGCCAAAATACCAATTCATATTCTTCTGATCCAAGAACAAATACGCGAAACTGTTTATGTAATAGTTATAGAATGGTGTCTATAAGTGAATGCAATGCGCTTGAATGTATACATAGAATTAAAGCTAACGGCACTGGACTAGAAACAAAAATTAGTTAATTAATTAATTATTTGGACTTCGAAACAAGCTAACCTGAAATGTAAATATAAACCTGAAATGAATTATAAATTTATAATGACCTTAATATTGTATAGCGATATAAATAAAATACAATGAACGAGTAAATGTTAATAGTTCTAATGACATGATATAACTTAAAAAATTGTATTTATTAAACATCACTTTAAGTGGGTCGTGCGGGTCTAGATTTAGTCAAATGTCAAAAACGGAAGGAATAATTAAATCTTGCAGAAACAGCTATATCAACAAAAACCAGGAATGGGCACCAAAAATAAGAAAAATAGCAACAGCGTAACGAGACAAAAAAGAAAATAACTACCACAGCCGCGACCAAATGGAAACTGCAAAAAATGAAAAAATATCGCAATCCAAATTCGGATCATTCAATTTCTATAGTATTTTTTTCTGGTTTTTCGTGCCCGCCTAAGAAGAACAACTAAAAAAAAAATCAGAACTTTTTTATTCAGTGCTTTGTTTTTGAAAACTCGAGATCGCGGTATCGGCACCTTTTTTCTCTCCCTATTGACGTTGATTTTCGGTAGATTTTGTTGTTACTTTGCTAAAAGAGCCACTATGCGCCCATGACGGCTTTGGACCATCGCTTGGTAAATGCGGTCACCTTTAGAATTATTTACCATTGCTGTTGTTCGGCTCATATAACTTAATAATATTACATTATTGATAAAAAAAAAAAACACGTTGAGTTCTGTATGAAAAATAATACGCGATCAATTTAAGAAAAAAGGGGGAAAACCATAAATAAACGGAGACATAGAACTAGCGCTCAGTGCTTACACGCAGAAAAAATATGGACTTTAGCTCAAAAATAAGGAAAATGTCAATTTGACATAAAATAAGGCAGTATGGACTATTTTATTATTACAACTAACTAACAACAATATTACAACTTTCATCTGGCGCGTGATCTTTACAATTTTATTATAAGTATGAGTATAAATGGTAAAATGACATTAAAAATATTATTCCCAATATGTTTTTTACATAAAATCTTGTAAAAATCTTAGGATTACGAGATCAGAGTACCTACCCTATACCCATTTTGAACCGCTGAACGCGAATCCTTTCTCCATTTTGGCCCACCTGACAAATTTTTGGCATACGAAAGGCTATAATATTTTTGTTTAGCTTAACCAAAGCCGATGTTCTGCTACTCAAAGTACATGGAGGTAAGAAACAATGATATTCCAATCCAAGCAATTTTTCCTTTTAGTGCACGCAGCAAGCACAATCAACTCATAGTTTTTCTAGCGTATCTTTGTCATGTCAGAACTAAAAATAGCTTTAAAAATAAAAAGGAATAAAACTGACGAAGCTATAACTTTGAATTCCATTTGATAATTTTAAATTAAAACAAATTAAAAATATTTGGTGCTGATGAGCCGTAACATGGGAAATGGTTTTATATATATGTAGGAGTGTTTGTACACTGCCCAAACACTGATTAGCGTCCTCACTTTTCTCTGCTTAGAAGCTTGATAGCATCTAAAGTAATATATATTTTATACCGCGCGTTTTTTCCAACATTTTGTTTCATTAAAAAAAAAAAAAACAACAAAATATTGAAAAAACTAAAAAAATGCGATTAAACAAAATGATATATTATTTATTTAAATTAATTAAATTTAAATTAAATTAAAGTGGCTCTGCCGCTTTTAACGTTGACCTAGAATATTCTGTCTGATTCATAACATTTTTAATGTAATTAATGTAATTAACTAATTAATAAATTAGCTTTCAAGGCACATTAAATTTTTTTTATTAAGCTCAGATATTTTCTATAATGTTTAAGTCGGGTCAGTATGGCGGCTGTAAGGGACTTAACTGGGACTTAACTCCTTCCAGAACTTAATATTTCTTGCAAGGTCCAATCTAAAGGCTGAAAACAATATTTAATTTCATGGAATGTTTTTAAGAGTTCATTTAATTTAACATTTCATAGTAAGTAATAACTTCCCATACCAGGATACCTCCAGTTCTGCTCTGTAGTCTGTAGTCTAGCCAAAACATGCTCTTCTTCTCTTAAATCTTACATCAAGATTCTTAAAAAAGATTACACGTTGTCACTTCTTAGATCGCTGCCATTGCGTCTTTGTTTTAGTTATTAGTTGGCATTTCTCTGTCAGAAATAATTCAGTGAATTTTTTGAAATTTCAGAAACGATAATTGTAAAAGTTTTGAATTTGAACTTCGAATTTTACCACTATTTAATAAATAAAATAAATATTTAATAAATCACCTAATTTTGGCGGTTGCTATCACCAACGAAAGCAATAGCAACGAGTACTGGTGAGGATTTTATAAGTATTTATTAAATACAGGTCACACCGGCTGTGTTTAACTATTTAAACAATGGAAGTCTATCTTCAGTCGTATTAATTTACATTTCCTTTTCAGAGAACATATGAGAATACTGTCTAAAACTGTCTCTTAGACATAAATGAAAATAGTTTCCACTGCCCAAGTCAGTCATCAGATAATAGCCATGGCGCCGTAAAATTTGTAAAAAACCGATTAGTGGCTAATGCTGACCAATGCTCAAACCACATAAAATAAATATAAAATAATATTATATATTAATATTCGAACTCCACACTTGAAGTAATATAATATAAAACTAGCTGAACGCCAACGATATCTAAAGACCTACACATAAATAAACACACAACTAACAGTGCCTCAAGTGCATACAGTTTCCTATATCCAGCATAAGGAATTTTATTAAAATATAAAAAGTGACTCGATTTGCGATTTTTTATTATTTTTGGGTGCGAGGCAAAAAAATAAAACTCAAGTACTTCAATTTACGTTACTTGTGCTAGAAGTTTTATTTGAATAATTATATAAAGAAGTAGATAACACAGTATTTTATGTGCTTAGTGTGTTGTTGCAAAAGTTGCCACTCGCTTTTTTCCTTGTTTTTATTTAACAACTTGATCCACTGTGCTTATATTGAATTTCGTACCGAATTAATCCAGTGTGTCTGTGTTAATAGTTGAATTGGCCAATGTCTGTTGTCTCGCTCCTTGATCGTTTCATACCTCGCATTTGTACAGTATATCTGCCATTAAATTACTCAGCTCCCTTTAGCTGCCAATGAGTGGGGAGTTTAGGACCAACCATAGACCAACCAGAGATGAACGCGGAAATGGTCAAAGCTATTGTCGCAAATGCTGTCGGCAGCGCTCTTGCCGCGCCTGATAGTGCAAGCGCCGCAGGTTGAGGGCAGTACCGAACCAGGAAATAAAATGTGATGTCAAAGTAGACATTGTAAAATATCTGCCTACATTCAATGGAAGCCACGATGAATACGTAACGTGGCAACAGCCTGCATCAGATGCATATGAAGTATTTAAAAAATACGACGGCAGCGAATCCCAATATGAGGCCGATGTTATTATAAAAAACAAAATTTGCGGCGCAATTCTAGCCAGGCTAGATTGGACACACGCGGACAAAATGATAGAATTTGGAAATGGTTCGGGAAGTAGATGCCGACCTTATGGCGTACTGTCACCAACAAGATAGTTATGCCACATAATTCGTACACGGCAACCATCCTGAATAAGGAGGTTTGGGACGACGCTCTTCATGCATTTATTGCAGGGCTTATTCGTGCTGCCAGCACAACCCAAATACCTTCCGTCCGCACTAGCGCTAGCGCGGTAGGCTGAGAACAGCATTGAAAAAGGTGCGTTCGCGGCATCTTACGCAAAAGCCATAGAAGACAAGTCCCCTTTTAATGACGGGCTACTCGTACCCGTAGAATTTTTAGGATTCATCGTCACCAGAAATATTTAGGGCAACAAAAGAATTCCCGGAACCAAAAAATCAGCCTCCGGTCCTTCCTCGGCCTGGCAAGCTATTAAAGAAGTTTTGTGAAAAATTTTGCCTCTATTGCTAGACCTCTAACCGCTTTTCTTAAAAGAGAACTTTCAGCAAGAATATGTCGAAAAAAGTGGCTGTTAAGTTCGATGAAACCCAGCGAAACGCATTCGACCACATTTGTAATATCTTGGCATCAGAAGATGTCATATTGACATACCCCCCTTTTAAGTTACCGTTGACTTAACCACCGACGCCCCAGCGAGTGGAATAGGGTCGGTATTATCTCAAAATAAATGACCCATTACCATGATTTCCCGTACACTAAAAGACTGCGAACTAAGCTACGCCACCAACGAAAGGGAATTGTTGGCGCTAGTCCGGGCGATAGGCAAATTACAGAATTACCTCTACGGTACCGAGGAGGTACGGATCTTTACAGACCACCTTCATACGTAGGAGATATGTTGCATATCGACATTTTTTCAACTGACAAAATGATCTTCTTGACCTGTATTGACAAATTGGCCAAATTCGCTATCGTACAACCCTTAGTTTCTAGGGCAATAAAAGATGTACGAGCTTCTATTCTTCAATTGGTAAATTTCTACCCAAATATTAAAACTATATACTACGACAACGACGCCTCTTTTAACTCTGAAACAATCACATCATTGCTTAAAAACCAATACAGGATCAATCTTGTCAATGGGCCACCACTACACAGTAGCTCCAATGGCCAAATAGAAAGATTTCACAGTACCCTGGCAGAAATCGCCAGATGCGTCAACATGGATAAAAAATCGAGGATACTGTGAAACTGATATTGCGGTCTACTATAGAATACAATAGGTCGCTACATTCGGTCACACAGTTTAGCATCGACGAGATCAAACTGGCAATTAAAGCTAAGATTGACAAAGCACAACAGTCTAACCTGGACAGAACAGGAGGTGTAATCGTACACCTACGAACAACAGGAGATTGGGAACAAGTTGACGCCGCTTTATTCAGAGAAACGTGTTGAAGCAGATCTGAATACATCTGTTCTCATTAAGTGGAGGGTGGCACATAAGGATAACATCAGATAGGCATTTTATCCGCAGCATTCGTCCTTATCTTAGCACTCAATACTCCCTATGATTTCCACAGGCTAGCCGTAATATCTATCGTACTGCTGTCCAGTGCTGGTGCGCGGATCACCGACTTCTCGGTTGCGAAATACATCCCGGTAGTAGACGGGAATGTTTTAGTATGGGAACAGTATGGCCTGGTTAGGCACTCGACAAATTTGTCCGAGTTTTCTAGCATTGACACCACGGTCAGAATGCTCGAAATGTTCCCACAATCCCACATGAGGAAGCTGCTAAAAGTTGACATGGAACATGCCCAGAATATTTTGGATGAGCTCAAGATGATGGCCAGGAGCCTTGATTTTATTGGGCTCAGTCCTTAAGGTCGTGGCGGGTACGCCCGACGCTGATGATCTTAGTAGAATTAATACCAGAAATAGAATGCTAATCTCTGAAATCCAAAATTGTGTGCTCACTATTATCCTCGCTAAAAATAACATTATAAATCCTACTATATTCAACCATAACGACCTAAAGGTATTTGACGAGCAGCTTACCGAGTTCCCCATAGTTAGTCTCATGGATGTTTCTAAAATTAAAATTTTCCAATCTAACGTCGTTATTCATATTGTAGTACAGTATTCGAAGGTTAAGCTTATTTGTAAGAAGAACCTGCTCTTTCCGTTCGCGCACTACCACACCATACCGCGACTGAAGGACAATACCGATTGCTCCTCCACCAACTTGGCCACTTTCTGCAATAGGGCCACCCAAGACACATGCGCCCGTCAATTAGCAACCTGATACTTTTTATAATCGTAGATGACGGGGTAATAATAGTCAACGAAAATGGGACTAGGGTTACCATTGACGACGGGCCCACTACTACCATAAAAGGGGCCCATCTCATCACTTTCGAGAGGAAAGGGATCGTAAACGACTCTGTCTACTTAAACCTCAACAACCCGGTTAATAAGAGTCCGGGGATTGCGGCCTCACCCCTACTCAATATCACGGGGAACGTATATCGTATACTAAGCCTTTCGCTACTGCAGCGGATGAACGAACACAGCCTGCGCCTTATGCACATTTTTATATATTACTTTATATCTTTATATATTACAACAATATTTCTCACGTATGGCCACCCTAATATTGTAACACCCGTATGGTGTCCAAGGAAGAGCGTAAGAGTAAGCAAGCTTAAGAAACGTTAGGTGCTGCGCGATGGCGCAAACAACGGCAAAGCGAAAGGATCACAAAAATAAATGCAGGTCGATGCAAAACAAACACGAGGTAGCACGAACTAAATTGTGACATTAAATACAATTAATACACAACACAGAAAAGCTGAATGCACACGCGAGGTGATCGGAAACTTTAATAACTACAAAATAAATGATTTAAGTGAAGACCCGGCGGTTTAAAACAGCAGAGAGCGCAATCGAGAGTTCAAGATAAAACTGGCCCGTTCACTTTGAAAGAGAATACACGAATCGTCATCAGATCGCATAGAACCTAAGGGTTTTTGCCTGTGAAGATGCTCCATATATCCCAAAAGTTAAACAGCACGTTGCTTACTTATCGGGGTCTAATGGATCTCCAGATCTACTGTAGAGCTGTTGGCATGGCAAATGGTATGAGTTTAAAAAGGATTTGAACACAGAACGATCTTGCGAAAAAACGTGCACCCGTTTAGAGCTCAAGGCCATAACCCACATTATATAAATGGTGTCGATTGACAGACTAAATAGATTTTTTTTTATTAGAATAGAGATGCAAAGAAAAAGTACGTTGGAATGTGATCGAACTAAAAAAATGTATCAATTCAATAAAAAAGAAACAAAATAAGTAAGCACACTCAGAAAAAATCATTGCCTTAAAAGCACTAAAATTGTTTAAAATTTAAAGTTATTTGATCTAAATTTGACGTGAAAGAATTTTGTACCTTAACTTTCGAAAGAAAGATTTTTAGGCAATAAATGGCCTCAAAGTGTATTTGGGCTGTAGAAACTAGCCAAGGCAATGTTTATTCAAAATAATATTATTTATTTTTATTAACCAAATTAAAAAAGAGAAAGATCGTTTTTTAATATTTTATTTATTATTTTTTAGTCATTTTCAGGTCCAGAATATCATTTTTAGGCAATAAATCGTCAATTCCTAAAATGTTGGGAATATTTTTTTTTCTGGGTGCATATGAAATAAAAAAGTATAATACTTTATTGGACTTCGGCTGGATTTGAGAACATGCGGATCTCTCAAAATCATGCACCCGGCACTTAGATATAAAATAAAACTGGATCACAAAATAAAATCATACTTATATTATAATTTTGAATTCTCTCTTAATATAACGCAAAAACGGTTGGGTACCGGGTATTTCACAGCCGATCACAATCAGTTGTAACTGTCTTTCTTAATATTTTTTTTTTTTATTTGGTTATTGGTTAACAAATAATTGGCTGTTAACATTAAAACTTAATATTAATCTTAGTAAAAATCTTTCCCTCGAACCAGTAGGAGAATTTTTTAACAATATGCTCCGTCTCACATCGGGTGGGTCAAGGTAAAAATTTACAGCTGGGAGGATAAATGCAACTTAACATAAGATACATTTACAGACAATGATTTTTCACTAGATAGGACATCATATAATTCGTTATAAAGCGAACACATGATGCTAAACGGGTCATGGGAATCAAAGTTCGATCTGCATATTTCCAGGAAGAGATTTAGGAACTGTCTGGTACTTCTCAGAGGAACTGCGAACTTTATATTGCCAAGCACTGAAGCAGAGTCAACTAGGCCATTAATTAGTTTATACAGAAATATGACACTATTATATTTACATCGGTATTGCAGTGTCGGCATGTCCAAGAGCCGTAACCTGCTGGTATACGATGGCAGACGAAGATGGTGTTCCCAATTTAAGCCCCTTAAGGCAAAAAGAAGAAATTGCTTCTGCGCAGATTCGATGAGTTCTTGATACTTTGCATACTGGGGTACCATAAGCAAGAACAATATTCAAGCAAGGGACGAACTAGCGAGATATAAAGAAGTTTGGTAGTATAGGGATCGTCGAACTCTTTAACCCAACGTTTTATGAACGCTAAAACACCTCTAGCCTTTCCCACTGAAACACTTATGTGATCGGAAAAATTTAATTTATGATTGAAAAGAACACCAAGGTCAAATACTGTAGAAATACGCTCAATGATGTTTGGCCTAAGAAAATAATTTGAGACATATATCTTAGAACGCTAAAAAAACACGACACTGCATTATGAATGATTTAAATTAAGCCCGTTGATAACGCACCAAGATATCATACGGTTTAAGTCGTTTTGCAATAAAACGTGAGATTGATTGTTTTTAATGTGCATACAGATTTTAACATCGTCCGCGTACATTAATGGTAATGAATCTAATATTACAGAGGGTAGATCATTGATAAATAAAACAAAGAGAAATGGTCCCAAATGACTACCTTGTGGAACTCCCGAAGAAACGAGGACATTTTGAGAAAGAAAGTTATTAAAGTTATTATTAACTTTTTGGGTACAGTTAGATAAATACATTTTGATCCCGTTTACTAGAATATTAGGAAAACCAAGCAGAGTAAGCTTATTAAGCAGGAGATCATGGTTAACAAAATCGAACGCCTTACTAAAATCTGTAAGACTACGTCAACTTGAGATTTTAGCTTAAAGCCATTCCTAATGAAAGATGTAAGTTCTAGGAGATTGGTAGTAGTAGATCGGCGTTTCATGAAACCATGCTGAGATGACTATATTAAAGAGTAACATTGATGTTGAAGCTGCGAGGTAATGATTAACTCGAGCAATTTGGGAATAGCGCAGAGCTTGGCAATCCCCCTATAGTTTTTTATGTCAGACCGACTACCCTTTTTTGTGAAGCGTTAAAATGAAGGAGTCTTTCCAGACTGCCGGCAAATAGCTGTGATGTAAAGACAAATTGAATATTTTGGAAAGAGGTTTTGACAATGCCGTGGCACAACGTTTAAGAATGCAACAAGAAATTTGATCTGGGCCCGCAGAGAATGAAAATTTCACCAGCTTAAAAATTTTCGAACACAATATTTTTATCTATAATTGGAATAAAAATATTATCGATAGAAGGCAGAGAGTAGGGGTAAGAAGTGGAATTAATAAGCGGATTTGACGAGTAAGTGGTTTGAAAAAACTTTGAAAATAAAATATCGGAATCACTACTGGCCACAGAGGTGTTAAATGAATCAATGGTGGAAAAGAAGAAGATTTTCTTTTCGATTTAACAAATGAATAGAATTGCTTAGGATTATCCTTAAATTACACCTTACAGCGAGAAAGGTAGTTTTGATAACCTGAGGTCAACCTGACACGTAAATAATTTGAATGGTCAAAATCTGACCCAGATTTTTTATATTTCTTGAAAACGAGTTTTCGAGTAATCAAAGGAGGCTTTTCACAGTGGAAGTTTCGGATGGAACAAACTAGTCTAGCGCAGAGTTAAGCAGACTATAGAATCTACTTATTACAATGGGTGGTTCAAAAGCAGAATCAAGGAAAGACCAATAAGATTCTTGGAGGTGATGATTTAAGTCAACAAAGTTGGTTTTCCTAAATAAACGAGTTGTTCTGGGTACATGATAAACTGCAGGCAGAGATAATGTTTGGAAAACTATTTCGAGAGTAGGATGACAATGGTCCTCGGGTATTGAAAGTGGTTCGATCCTAGATACGCATGAGTCAGAGGAACTAGAAGCGAAGACAAGATCAAGCAGCTTGCCATTTGAATTTACAACTGAATTGACTTGATTTAAGGAAAGATCAACTATGCCTTTGACGAAATCATGATCACTAGTGGGAATTAAAGTGTTTGAATTAACTAAAGGCATCCACCCCAAAGAGAGAATGTTAAAATCGCCCAAGACAACAAGGTGATCATTATCTCGAAGACTAGATTGAATAAACTGAATTAGGGATAAGTGTTGCAAATAAACACTTGTATCTGATCGCGGTGGTATATACGAACAAGAATTATATATATAATCGTTAATAATACGAAAGGAAACACATTCAATATTATCGTCGACATTATTTGTAATAAGATCTGAAGGCAGGGATGACTTAACAGCAATTAGGACACCACCCCCGATGCGGTTAGAGCGATCGCGACGATAAATATTATAATTGGATGACACAATTTCAAAATCAGACACTGATGAATTTAACCAGGTTTCAGTAAAAGCAAGAACGTCTGCATCAAAAGAAAAACTATTTGTATATAACTTATTAAGTTTGCCTAATAAGCTGCGAACGTTTTGATAGTGTATGGTGAAAGGTGGAGTTAGTTTTTTGAACGATTGGCGGCAGAGCTATCGGTGATTCTATTACCATTTTTTGGTTTATTAACAAATACGCGCACAATTGCATGGTCAGGCCAGACGGAAGGATGAAGAGCTTTATCAAAAAAAAGTGTATCTAGAAGAGAGAGTTTCTCATCTGTTTGAAGCTAAATTTAGTGACAAAAAAAAACTATTGCTCAAGTGGGCTTTTAAATCGTTTGGTGTCGCGTCCGGATTTCATCTTGAGATAAAGATGGTTTTAGGAGGAGCAATTCCAAAAATTGCGTTCGGTTTCCGCTGCTCGATGCCCGATATGGGCTTTGTGGGAACCGGATCTAAAACATTAGAGACGTTTGCGTGGCCTTGGGATTGTATATTGTATTGTACATCAGGAAGAGTGACCAGGATTATTAGGCCAGTATTATTAGGAGGCTCAGGCGATGCGGATCCAAGGAACGGTGGCCTGGAGTCGGTAGGACCAGAAGTAGCAGCTGCCGTTTGAATATCATCTTCGTCATCAGAAACAGCGGAGGGGTTTAGCGGCGATATGGGAGACGAAGAGCCAGGAACTTTTAAAAATGCATTAAACTGTGTGGTTTTAGATGATATTATTAGCGAGTCACTTAACAGCTTTCGGTGCTTAAAGTTTCATTCCGCCTTCTGAAAACGACTTAGGAGGTCGTTAAAACCAGCACATAAAGATTGATATTCGAGATCTGTCTGTCTAATAAAAGCCATTATCTCGATTTTTATATGTTGGCAGGTGGGGCATGTACAATCCATATTGCTGTTAGATTTTGTACGGTCAGACATTAGGTCAGATTATCGCATAGCCAACAACAAATTGTAGGCTGCTTAAGCTTTTTTGGCTTTAAGTAGGCAATCAGCAATGCAGCAGTTGGTAATTTTTTATTGTTTATGTTTTTTGGACGCGTCGGAAAGCACTTACAAGCGGTATATTGCAAAAAGCTCGACAAGGTTGGAACTTTATTCTTCTTTGATACGGATGATTGCGTACCAAACGTAAGCGAAAGCAAAAAGAAATGTATTCATGTTTTGCAAAAAGTTAAAGTTAATGTTTATTTTTTACGTTCACATCTATACGGATTGATAAAGATCACTGAAAAACTGACCAGATGTAAGTAATCTGAATACGATCGGTGATGTTTATGTAGAGAAAACTTGATTTAAAGGGGAGCGATAAAATACACGTCCGACTACGACAAGAGCTTTACAATGTATGTAATTTATGTAATTTTATGCTTTTTAATGTTTACTTGATTGTGCTTAGATTTTTTTTTTTATTTTAGCCTATGTTAATATTTTTTTTTTATGTTTTAAGATGATTTTGCGATTTTATTTATTTTTCTAATAGACCGATTTAGTAAAATTAAAATCTAAACTCTGAAATAGTAAAAATATGCCATATTTCAGGGTGGATGCAAATAATTTGAAATGTTGGAATCTATTTTCTAATACCGTTGTGTGCCGCATAGCGGTGGGGTTGGCAGTTTGCATGCTCCGTGACCTTCGCCACCTCGATAGCCTCCGAACAACCTCTCTTGCTATTTGTGACTCCTTGCCATAGGATTAGGGCAGCCGCCCGAAACAGTTTGCTAAGTTTCTAATGACGATCGACAATTGCAACTCGTATCAGGTAGCATTTGTCAATGAGCAATGGTTTGTTACCAGCGCCCCAACCGGAGCTTTGAAATACGCTCAGCTTTTGCAACAGCTGACTCATAGATCAGCTGTCATGACCTGCAACATTGTGCGGGCCGCCACCTTGCTAATCGTGCATTTCGTAAGGGAAATTCGGGGAAAGGACCCATGAAAAAAGATGACCCCACTTACTGCTCGCCGACTGATGGAAGACCGTCACTCGGTCGCTGGGAAACAGTCGCGGGCTCCCGGACAGAAGCCTTAGTATTGCCGTCACACCGCCTCTCTCTCATCACCGCACTACGAAAGGTCGCGCAGCGGAGCACCGAGAAAACTACAGCTCTGTACAACGCGCATTCCAACTCTCAATGTTGAATTGCAAAAATTGTATGTGTAATCGCCTGCTGTACTTCTCCGGGCGAGATGTTCATTTCTGCTTGGAAGGTGAAATTCTGGTTAGGTTGAACCTTGTTAAGTGCACAAGGAACATATACAGAAATCCTTAAGACATAATTCGAGTGACGACGATGTTGAAATGGGTATCATTGTGGTTGATTGAAATGCTGTTGGTCTCAGACTTGCTGCATGTATGTAAGTTCAGCCAGTGGAGTACGATTTGAGAATTGGAATGCTGAACAGCCAAATTATGCTTGATTTTGTGAAATATGCTGTATATCAAATTTGCTCCACATAGCTCCAATCTCGGCAATGACAGCGCCTTAGTTGGTGCGACCTTCGATTTTAAATTCAATCCCGATATAAACTTGCCAAGAGCCTTCGTCTTGTCTTTTTTGTTAGGTTTAATGTGAAACTCATAATCTACATCAATAATATGCCTTGAGTTTCATTTTGTAAGCTACAATCCTACCTCACTTAACTTCTGCTGTAG